>CM065593.1:37171418-37188204 GCA_033119425.1 Bufotes viridis | reverse complement strand
GGATCACACTTCAGTCTGCACTTCCGTTCCATAGAAATATAGAACATGTCCTATTCTTGTCCGCAATTGCGGATAAGAAAAGGTATTTTCTATATAGTTCTGGCAATGTGCGGATCTGCAAAATGCAGAAAGCACATTGCCGGTGTCTGATGGATCCGCAAAAACACATATGGACATGTGAATGGAGCCTTACAGGGGGTGATTAATGACAGGGGGTGATCAGGGAGTCTATATGGGGTGATCAGGGGTTAACAAGGGGTTGATAAGTGACAGGGAGGTGTAGTGTGGTGCTTGGTGCTACTTTACATAGCTACCTGGTCCTCTGGTGGTCGATCCCAGCAAATGGGACCACCAGAGGACCAGAGTAGCAGATACTATCAGGCACTGTTAACAAAACAGCGTCTAATATACCTGTTTGATGCCTTATTTTTAGATCTACAGCCTGCCAGCGATTGATCATCGCTGGCAGGCTGCAGCTAACTGCCGAGCCGCGAGCTGCTGTGAGAGCGAGCAGCGTGATTTGATGGTGATTTGATTTGAACAAATTTCTCCAAATGGTATCAGTCATTTTCTAATCAGAAGACAGGAAGAGTATACCCACCAGCAAGCATTTGCCTCCAAAAATGAAAACATTTTCAGACCTCTTTTATATGTAAAGGTCCTTCCTGACGTTTTCTAAGAGGCTGTTTCTTACCACCACCAGCCATGCTTTTGGCCATAGCCATAGAGCTCTCTGTCAAGAGCTTGAAATTGAGTTGCCTACAGTCTTAGGAGACTCCAGAATCGGATTCACAACTTTTCAGGGCAATTGGAATGCTGTGGATTAGGGTTGAATCGAATATGAATAAATTTAAAGAATTTATTTATATACATAATCTGGTCACTTCAGTTTTTGTGACATAGCTCTCATTCGTAGACCTCTTACATTTTTGAAGTCCAATAATTACCTCTTTTCTGGGAATTGAAGTGTTGAAATAAGTGGAGAAAATATGTTGCTTACTTGACTATTAGCATGATTGTGTCTCTTGGCTGAAATATTAACCATCTATGTAAAAACTGTAGATATTTTTCTACATATCAAGAAAACATAGTTTAAAATCAAATGCACGATAATTCCCGAGATCCAATAACCCCAAGGTTCCCTAGGTTTTATTGAGAAGAGTTGACTCTGGAAGAGGATCACGTCCATGAGGTCTTAGTAGGGCTTATGGATGTCATAGATAGTAGTCTTCTGCTCAAGTCTAAGACAGTGGGATTCAGATGGACTTGAATCACCTATGAATCACTTCTATAGTCAATAAGCTACCTGTCAATCACAGCATTGCAGCATCCTACAGAAAGAAAGTGTGTTCAAATATAAAATCAGCATCATATAGAGGTACATTGCAGGGCTCATGCATAACTATTGTAACAACCATTGTACCACCATATGAATATTGCCAGAATTTAAAATTATTTTTTTAGCTTCAAATTCTACTTGTTCTACATGGCCCCAGAACTGTTAAAAAAATCTCCATGAATAAATTTTGAAACTGTGAATGAACTATAGTCTGAACTTTGAATTCTGGGTTATTTCTCCTCTAAAAAGTTTGACTACAACTCCTGGCAAAAATTATGGATTCACTGCAATTAAAGGATAGTCACATAGCTTTTTTTTGTGGCAAAAATGTTTCCAGTCAATTGTCTAAAATTGGGGCCAAGTAGAAGCAAAATAGGTTATGAAGAGGCAGGTAGGTTATGGGTAGACCAAGGAAGTCGTCAAAGTGTTAAAATAAAAAAGCAGGGTGAATATTGCCTAATTGAAGTGATTACTTAATTTTTGTCAGTGGTTGTAGATCGGTGAATCACAACTTTTTTTTACCATTGGGGTAGATTAATTCATATTCCTACCGCAAAAATTCATAATGACGTAGAGGAGAAATTATTTTTATAATTCTATATTTTAGGTGGATATTGTTGACTGCCCCATGCCAAGCAAAAGGCAGCTTTAAAGAAAATGTAAAAAAATAATCATATTTTAGATGTGTTTTTCCTACAAAAATATTCTGTAAACCAGTTTGTGCTCCATTCATGATAACAGTTTGTCAAAGGTACACAGAGAGTTAAAGCCCATCTGTCAGCAGTTCTGTCCCTATGACACTGGCTGACCTGTTACATGTGCACTTGGCAGCTGAAGGCATCTGTGTTGGTCCCATTGTGGCAAACCTAGCCACTTCCAGAATGTCTTTGTATATATCCTGCTATTACTGTCATGTTATTGCCTGTTGTAGCACATTGCTATTCCACGTTGTTAGGCTGTCTGTACGGCTCAGTCTTGTACTGTTTACTATGGTAAATGCAGGGCTGTTCTGTGCCTCTTCCCCTCCCCTTCTTTCTAACCCATTGTATGTAAATGAGGCTGTTGGGGGTTTAGAGGTTTGTGTGCTATGCCTAGAAAATAAAGTTCAGTTGACTCCCAGGCTATGTGTCGTCTAGTCCTTGGGAAAAAGGGATCCTTAGTAAAGCTACCTGGATTATTGTATGCTGTTCCGGTCTACCAGCGGAGATATTGTGGACTATACCGCCTCTCCGCTACAATTGGTGGCAAGCGGCAGGATTCAAACCGCACAGCAAAGCAGCAGTTCGTTGAAACAGCCATTCGGAAATATACCGGAGTTCGAGAATATTTGCAGTTTCACGAACAAGCGGTGAATGGAAGCGAACTATGCAACATTGAAGCGAACTACGTTAAAGGAATTATTGGAAGCAAGGGGAAGAATAGCCAGCAACAAAACAGAAGGCTACTCTTGTGGCCGAACTCATGGAGGGGACAGAGCAGCCACTACGGCAGCTCCACAGGAGACTGAGCCAACGGAATTTGCAAGAGAGCTCAACAGCAGGTTAGCTTTTTACCCAAACACCCCCTCCGTGGAGACACTAGAAAGACTGATGGCAGATGTACAGGAGTACATTGTGGCTAAGCAAAACGCTATTCAGCGAGTCGGGAAGCCCTACGCCCACCAGCACTACCCAGGGAAAAGCTAAGATTCCCTACCAAGCTTTTAAAAATTACACAGAAGGAGAAAGTGATATCGACGAATACCTACAGGATTTCGAAAGGTTGTGCCAGCTACACGACATCAGCCCGGCTGACCAAGTACCCCTGCTGGCAGGTAGATTATCAGGCCGTGCCGCGAGGCATACGGACCGTCCCAGGCGAAGACATCAGGAATTATCCCAAAGTCAAACAAGCCATCCTAGCACGGTATGCCATTACCTCTGAGGCATACCGACTCAAATTCCGGGACATCAAGAAACAAACAAAAGACTCACACACCGAATGGGCACACCGACTACAGCGAGCCGCCAAGGGGTGGATGGAAGCAACACGGGTCACCACTGTGGAAGAGATGTTCCAGTTAATAGTACTGGAGCAGTTTTTCAATGGACTAACCACAGAACTGCAAAGTGGGTGCGAGATCGCAAACCCGTACCCTACCAGAGGCAGCCAAGCTAGCTGACGAGTTTCAAGACACCAGGCGAGACCAACGGACACCACACCGGACCACGTATGGATCTACCACCCCTCTGCCAGCAGTGACTACTCTTGCTCCCCACGACCAGCCGCGAGCCACAACCAGTACCCTCCTAGGTACCATACCCGACCACCAATCCGCTGCCACACCTGCAACCAACAGGGACACATCCAAAGAGACTGCCCACGTAACCGATCTCGCCAGAACTGGAACCACCAGGGTCCTCCGCCCTCCAATCGGGCCGCAGTACACTGCTGCCAAAGAGAATCTGTGCTCCCAACATCCACAGTTACCTCAGCAGAAGAATCTCTGGGGACCTTACACGAGGTAAACCCCATACAAGCCGCCTCCGACAACCGCCAGAGGCACCGCCAGAGTGGTACACATGGAGGAAGAGTCTACAAGGATTACGTGACTCTGGGGCCACGTTGACTCTGGTCGAAATCATTTGGTGCCTAAGCACACCCTCACTGGGGACTGTGTAGCTGTACGGGTGGCAGGGGAGCAATTTACAAAGTTCCCACGGCCAAGGTGCATTTGAATTGGGGGGCAGGGCATGGAAATGTGGAGGTGGGAATTATGCAGGATTTGCCCGCTGATGTTATTTTGGGGAACGACTTGGGGAGCTCACCTCTGCTTTCATCCCTCAACCAACCATCCAAGAGGCCTACCCGGTTGTTACCCGGCAGCAAGCACGCACCACGGCTCCTTCCGATCACCCTGAGGCTCAGGTAAACAATATGCCACACACCTCCTATTCTCCCTGGGATGCCCCCTGGAATTTGGCAGTGAGGTGGCCCTAGATCCCTCCCTGCAGGTATATAAAGATAGGATAAACAAGGACCAAGGAGGGTTGGAGGGAGAGCGATATGCTTGGGACAAAGGTCTCATATACCGATATTCAGAGAAGGTAGTAGCAGGGTCCATACCCGTGCCCACTAAGCAGTTAGTGGTACCCGAAAGTATAGACGAGAGTTGCTACGCATCGCGCACGATATACCATTATCAGGACATTTAGGAATCAGCCGAACTAAACATCGGCTGGCCTTAGAGACACTTCTTCTGGCCAGGTATCTCAAAGGATATTAGACAATACTGCCAAGCGTGCGATACCTGCCAGAGGGTAGGGAAGAGAGGGATCGCTATAAAGCCAAACTCAGATCCCTGCCCATAATCGAAGAACCCTTCAGTCGAGTAGCTGTAGACATAATAGGACCCCTAGCAAAACCCAGTCCCTCCGGCAAGAAATACATCTTGACCGTAGTGGACTACGCCACTAGATACCCAGAGGCAGTGGCGTTGACCAATGTACATGCAGAAGCGATAGCGGATGCCCTTATGCGAATATTCTCCCGGATGGGATTTCCCCGCGAGATTATTTCGGATAGGGGCACCCAGTTTACTGCAGAGGTCACCCACCAACTCTGGAAAGTGTGTGGGGTGCAACCGATCTTAAACTCCGCCTACCACCCCCAGTCCAACGGGCTCTGCGAGCAGTTCAGCGGAACACTTAAACAGATGATCCGCACGTTCATAGATACTCAAAAAGACTGGGAACGGTTTTGCCCCACTTGCTCTTTGCCTATAGGGAAGTACCCCAGAATCACGGGATTCTCCCCTTTTGAATTATTGTTCGGGAGGAGAGTGAGGGTCCCTTAGACCTTATCAGAGAACACTGGGAGGGAGGGCTAACTACGAATGGCACCCCTATTGTCCCATATGTGCTAGAGTTTAGGGAACGCTTGGAGGCTCTGACCCAGGCGGTGCGTACTAACCTCCAAGCGGCCCAACAACGACAGCGCCGATGGTACGATAAGGGGGCCAGGGACCCGCAGCTTTCAGGTCGGGCAGAAGGTGTTAATCCTACGGCCAGTCCCTAATGACAAGCTGCAGGCCTCCTGGCAGGGCCCATACAAGGTGGTGGAGCAAATCTGTGATACCACCTATGTGATCGGCCCGTGCGCTGGGGCAGGGGGCAGGCGCATGCTCCATGTGAACATGCTGAAGCCATACTACGAGCGCACAGAGGAGGTGACCGCTATTTGCGCCTCTGCCGCAGAGGACTTTGACAATTTACCTCTCCCAGACCTCCTAGAGAAAGAGGGCCAGAAAGAGGACCTGGAAGAGGTTCAGTTAGGCGAGCGGCTGAGTCCCCAGGAAGGGCGCAGGCTCATAGTCTAATAAGGGAAAAAGGGACCACTTTTTCTAATCTCCCGGGTACACTCCGTTAGCCACCCACAGAGTAGAAACACCAGGGCAGACCCCCTCCGCCAACCTCCTTACCGCATACCTGAATCCGTAAAGGAGAATATGCGCAAGGAGATTGAAGAAATGCTACAGCTAGGAGTCATAGAGCACTCTGAAAGCCCTTGGGCCTCCCCAGTAGTTCTGGTGCCGAGCGGGATGGGACAACCCGCTTCTGCGTCGACTTACCGGAGGCTTAATGATAAGACCGTATCCGATGCCTACCCTATGCCCCGGATAGACGAGCTCCTAGACAAAATGGCCAGGGGCCAATACCTCCACAACAATAGATCTTTGTAAGGGGTATTGGCAGATTCCTAGCCGAAGACGCCATTCCTAAGTCGGCGTTTGTCACCCCGTTTGGCCTGTACCAGTTTAAGGTCATGCCATTCGGGATGAAAACGCCCGGCTACTTTCAGAGGATGGTGGATCGGCTATTGGATGGCTTCAGGAGTGCGCTTGCGCCTATCTAGATGATATAGCGATCTTCAGCCACTCCTGGACGGAACACCTGACCCACATAGGAGCCGTACTAGACCGTATTAGGGAGGCAGGATTAACTCTGAAGCCCAGTAAGTGCCATATAGGGATGGCAGAAGTCCAATACCTAGGACACCGGGTAGGGAGCGGCCAGCAAAAGCCCGAACCGGCTAAGGTAGAGGCAGTAGCCAAATGGCCAACCCCTCGTACCAAAACTCAAGTACTGGCATTCCTAGGGACCGCAGGATACTACCGGAAATTTGTACCCGACTACAGTACCCTGGCCAAACCCCTCACCGATTTGACCACAAGAATCTCCCTAAAATAGTAGTCTGGACCCCAGAGTGTGAGCAGGCCTTCCAGCAACTGAAAGCGGCTCTTGTAAATTCACCTGTACTTGCGCGCCTGATCCAGCGAAGCGCTTTCTCGTCCACACAGGCGCTTCTATGTTTGGATTGGGGGCAGTACTGAGCCAAGTCGGAGCAGATGGCGGCGAGCACCCAGTGGCTTACCTAAGCAGAAAACTCCTGCCCAGAGAAGTAAGCTACGCCGCCATCGAAAGGAATGTCTGGCCGTGGTGTGGGCCCTTAAAAGCTGCAGCCCTACTTGTATGGGCAACCCTTTTCCTTACTCACAGATCACAACCCGTTGGTGTGGCTGAACAGGGTGTCAGGAGACAATGCCAGGCTGCTGCGTTGGAGTTTGGCGCTGCAGCCTTACGACTTTACCATCCACTACCGCCCTGGGAAACAGAATGGCAACGCCGACGGGTTATCCAGACAAACAGAACTTGAAAAGTGATCTGTGAGTACTCCCCTCCGGACATCCCCAAGCCGATCCGTTTGGATCAGACTGTGTATGCCGGCTTGTGGTTCTGGGGGAGCATTGTGGCAAATCTAGCCACTTCCAGAATGTCTTTGTATATATCCTGCTATTACTGTCATGTTATTGCCTGTTGTAGCACATTGCTATTCCACGTTGTTAGGCTGTCTGTACGGCTCAGTCTGTACTGTTTACTATGGTAAATGCAGGGCTGTTCTGTGCCTCTTCCCCTCCCCCTTCTTTCTAACCCATTGTATGTAAATGAGGCTGTTGGGGGTTTAGAGGTTTGTGTGCTATGCCTAGAAAATAAAGTTCAGTTGACTCCCAGGCTATGTGTCGTCTAGTCCTTGGGAAAAAGGGATCCTTGTAAAGCTACCTGGATTATTGTATGCTGTTCCGGTCTACCAGCGGAGATATTGTGGACTATACCGCCTCTCCGCTACACCCATGTTCGTATGTGCCCACATTGCTGAAAAAAATGATGTCTTAATATATGCAAATGAGCCTGTAGGAGCAATTAGGGCGTTGCCATTACACCTAGAAGCTCAGCTCTCTTTGCTGCGCCCCCTGCAGTTTGATTCACAGGGACAGAAAAAAATCATCATACCTGGCCCTTTTAAAGTGCAGAGGGCACAGCAGTTGCAGAGAGAGCAGAGCCTCTGGAGTGTAATGTAGCATCCCTACATTACTCCCTAGAGGCTAGTCTGCATATAGTAAACATAATTTTCTCAGCAATCTTGAGCACATGTGGCTATGGGACCAACCTACAGATGTCTTCAGCTGCCAAGTGCACATGTAACAGGTCAGCCAGTGTCATAGGTACAAAACTGCTGACAGACGCCCTTTAAGTAGTTGAAGGAAGCCAATCATGTTGCAAATGTTGCCCAATATGTAGGCATCGTGTTAAAGAACAGAAAGAGCTGAAAATATATGCAGTAGTGAAAGAAAATAATCAGTTTAACTTATTCATTGAATTACCTGCTTTTTCTATGCTTAGGGGTCCGGTGGGTGGTCCAACTGTCTCTGTAGGCACAGGTTGTCAATAATTAATAGGACCGCCCACTGGACTCCTAAGCATAGAAAGAGGCGAGTATTAAATGAATAAAAATGAATAAATCATGAGTTCTACTCAATCTTTTCCCACATTACTTATAAATTATCAGTCTGCTCCAGCTCCTTCTGCTCTTAACATGATGCCGATAGCTGCTACACTTTGGTGCTAATAAAAGAAGAATTTTGCTACTAATTTGAGTGCTGCGGTGGATTGTATTGTCCGTTAGTTCTCTTTAAACATTTGTAATTTTTTTTTTTTGTGTGTGTAAATCGGGTAAACGTGGCTCATAACATATAGTTCTAGTCAAGGATAGCATTTCTGGAAAACAAAAAGTGTTGTCACATTCATTAGCAATGTTTATGTGTTTAATTATGAAATAGTCTAACGCCTCTTATTTACGGCTGTCATATGTAACACATTATCGAGATCACATGCTTTACTTTTGTAGCCACGAGATTAACCCTTAAGGACCCGCATCATACATGTATGGCGCTGGTGGATGTGACTTAAGGACCAGTGCCGTACATGCACGGCGTGCTGATCGGGCAGATGCAGGAGGCTGTACTCGCCCGATCAGCGACATGGACACGGCAGTCACTGACAGCCGGGCCCCTGCTGCATACATCGGCATCGGTGAAAACACCGATGCCAGCGTGTTAACCCCTTGTATGCCGCGGTCAAAGCTGATCTTGGCATGCAAAGGGGATCAATCCCCAGGGTGGGACAGAAATAAAAAGTTTAAAAAAGTAAAAAGAAAAAAAAATGTTTTTCATAATAAAATAATTCCCAAAATAAAACATAAAATAATTTAAAAAAAAATAGAAGAAAAAAGAAAACTAGACATATTGGATATTGCCATGTCCGTCACAACCCGCTCTACATAAATATCACATGATACACCCCCTCACCTGAATGCCGTAGAAAAAATAAAAGAAAAACTGTGCTAAAACAATAATTTTTTTGTCACCTTACATCAAAAAAAGTTCAACACCAAGTGATCAAAAAGGTGTATATCCCCAAAATAGTACCAATAAAAACGTCACCTCATCCCACAAAAAATGAGCCCCTACATAAAACAATCAGGCAAAAAAAAAAAAAAATATGGCTCTCAGAATATGGAGACACTAAAACATGATTTTTTTGTTTCAAAAATGCTGTTATTGTGTAAAACTTAAATAAATAAAAAAGTGAATATATTAGGTTTCGCCGTATCTGTAAGAACCTGCTGTATAAAAGTATCACATGAACTAACCCCTCAGGTGAACACTGTAAAATAAAAAATAAATCATACCAATCAAACCGTCATCTCATGCCGAAAAAAATGAGCTCCTACATAAGACAGTGGCCCAAAAATAAAAATAAACTATGGCTTTCAGAATATGGAGACACAAAAAAAATCATTTTTTTCAAAAATGCTTTATTATGTAAAACTGAAACAAACAACCAAAAATATTTGGTATTGTCGCGTCCGTAACAACCTGCTCTATAAAAATAGCACATGATCTAACCTGTCAGATAAACATTGTAAAAAAACAAAAAATTAAAACAGTGCCAAAACAGCTATTTTTTGTTACCTTGCCTCACAAAAAGTGTAATATAGAGCAACCAAAAATCATATGTACCCTAAAATAGTACCAATAAAACTGCCACCTTAACCCGTAGTTTCCAAAATGGGGTTACTTTTTTGGAGTTTCTACTCTAGGGGTGCATCAAGGGGTCTTCAAATGTAACATGGCAACTTAAAATTATCCCAGTGAAATCTGCCTTCCAAAAACCATATGGCTTTCCTTTGCTTCTGCACCTTGCCATGTGCCTGTACAGCAGTTTACGACCACATATGGAGTGTTTCTGTAAACTACAGAATCAGGGTAATAAATTTTGAGTTTTGTTTGGCTGTAAAACATTGTTTTGTTAGCGGAAAAAAATGGATTAATGGAAAATCTGTCAAATAAGTGAAATTCTGAAATTTCACCTACATTTTCCTTTAATTCTTGTGAAACACCTAAAGGGTCAACAAAGTTTGTAAAATCAGTTTTGAATACCTTGAGGGGTGTGGTTTACAAAATGGGGTCACTTTTTTGGAGTTTCTACTCTAGGGGTGCATCAGGGAGTCTTCAAATGTGACATGGCAACTTAAAATTATCCCAGTGAAATCTGCCCCTAAAAAACCATATGGCATTCCTTTCCTTCTGCGCCTTGCCGTGTACCTGTACAGCAGTTTACGACGCACACATGGGGTGTTTCTGTAAACTACAGAATCAGGGTAATAAATATTGAGTTTTGTTTGGATGTTAACTCTTGCTTTGTTACTGGAAAAAATGGATAAAAATGGAAAATCTGCCAAAAACGTGAAATTCTGAAATTTCATCTACAATTTACTTTCATATTAGCGTTTTGGCTTTCTGTTTCTGAGATCGGTCATGGGCTCTCACAAGCGGTCCAAACGGATAAGTTTTGTCCTAATGCATTCTGAATGGAAAGGATCCACTCAGAATGCATCAATTCTACCTTCAGTCACCATTCCGCTCTGGAGGCGGACCCCAAAATGCTGCCTGCAGTTTTTTTATCCGCGATGTGGTGCGGAGCAAGACGGATCCTTCCTGACACACAATGTAAGGCTACATGCATTCGACTGTATGTGTTTTGCGTTCCACTGTATGTGTTTTGCCATTAGTTTTTTTTTTTTTGCGGGGCTACGGAATGGACATACTGATGCGGACAGCACACGGTGTGCTGTCCGCATTTTTGCGGACCCTTTGAAATGACCCTTTTCCTATCTGCAAAAAAAAACGTAACGGACACGGAAACAAACAACATATGCCAAACATAAAGTAGGCATATGGAAAATGTAAAGTAATAACTATTATATGAGGTATCACTATCAGTTTTAAAAGCAGAGAAATATAAATTTGAAAAGTTGTGAATTTTTTAAAATTTTTCTGTAATTTATCATATAGTGCAAACAACCTCAAAGTAGCAATATAACAGCAATTTGGATACCCAATTAGTGCAGCAAGGTGTAATAGAATCACTTCATTTACCCAGGCTGTACACTCTCCTGTTGGACCCTGTTCTGCTTTTATAGTGTGGATGATTCCTCCCTATCCTTTCCTATACCTTGAATAATCTTTCCCTGAACTTGTAAATCGTTTTTCAGCACAATGAAGTCTTTTCTACCACTGTCCCTAGCACCTGCTGGCGTCTCTCCCTGCACTAAGCACACTGTAAAATGGCTGAATCCAAGATGACTGTGACATCACAGGGCTGGCTGGCTGTTGATTGACTGCATGCATGGCATTGTGGGTGATCCCTCATTCCCAGAGTTCCTTGCTCCATGTCCTCACGTGCAGCAGCCATTTTAGGAAAAATGTGATTAGTTACCACGAGCGTGAGGAAATTCGGCTTTGGTGCGATTCAAATTTTTTACTGAAATTCGGATCAAATTCCACTTCGTCAACTTCGATTTGTTCATCTCTAATTATTATTATTAATTATAATTAATCATAGTACCGTATTTTCCGGCATATAAGACGACTTTTTAACACCTAAAATTCTTCTTAAAAGTCGGGAGTCGTCTTATACGCTGGGTGTAAGGCAGCACAGGGAGAGGGAAGCAGTCCCTCCTGCCCATGCTGCTGCTGCCACCAATGAGGAGAGAGGGGCGGAGGAGGAGGGGCGGGCGCACGGCACTCCAATGACAACGAACGTTTTATACATTGCTGGCACCCGGCACCTCACATGTCTGTGCGGCGCATTGCTTAAGCATAAGCAATGCACCGCGCAGACATGTGTTACCAGAAGAGGGAGAGCCCGGCCACAGCACATACAGTAAGAGACCGGCCGGCCCTGTCTGGTGCTTTTTGACAGGGACCGGCCGGCAGATTTGCAGGGAGACGTTGATGGGAGCGCAGGAGCAGGCGGATGAGAGGCGGAGCAGGCTTCCTGCCACACATGCCTGCTCCACCTCTAAATTTTCATACTGCCTGCTCCTGTGTAAGGAGGGCTGATGAGAGACTAGGGGGCTGATGAGAGACTAGGGGGGCTGATGAGAGACTAGGGGGGCTGATGAGAGACTAGGGGGCTGATGAGAGGCTGGGGGCTGTGAGAGACTAGGGGGGCTGATGAGAGGCTGGGGGCTGATGAGAGACTAGGGGCTGTGAGAGACTAGAGGGGCTTATGAGAGACTAGGGGGCTGTGAGAGACTAGGGGGGCTGATGAGAAGCTGTGGGGCTGATGAGAGGCTGGGGGGCTAATGAGAGGCTGGGGGGCTGATGAGAGGCTGGGGTAGTCTTATACAGCGAGTATAGACCAAACCTATATTTTAACTGGAAAAGTTTGGGGGTCGTCTTATACGCCTAGTCGTCATATTTATACGCCAGCAAATACGGTACATATGACTTTTTATATACTTTTCTATAACATCTGATAGTCCAGAATACTGCTCTCAGGACCCATTGGATGCTCTCAGGACCCATTGGATGAAGGTAATTTTACTGTAATAATGAAAGTAATTACATAAGCAATAAATAAATGAAATGAAATACAAACGTTCCTTTAATAAGAAGGGTTGTATGCATTGTGACCCGGGTATAGGGAAATTCTTTGGCTCCTTTCAGTATCCTGTAGACTAATGGTTTCAACCTTGTTGGTCTTCAGCAAAACTACAACTCCCTGCATGGAAATACCCTGAGGCAGTTGTCCTCTGACTCCTATAGCTGCATGGTTAGTTATCAACTCAGCCTGGTGTCTTTGAAGTTTTATTACATTTACAGAGAGTAATAAATTACCCCTAAATATTTGTGCAGATTGGTCATGGGGTCCTTTTTATGCTTTGCTGAATAGATATCAGTCCAAGGCTTGTACCATCAACAATGAGGTCTATAGAAGGGAGGTGGCTCCATAGCAAATCAAAATTACATCCCTCATTGTTTATGGTGTCATGCCCCCCTTTCTATGACTCGGACCAATTCCCCAGCTCCTCTTTTGTTAATACTCCATATTCTCTGAAGAGGGGAGTCCTGCACAGGTTCTTAATGTTCTCACCACCCAAAGTAAGGGGGATAGTAAGTCTTGCCCATGACTATGCCTCCACCGACTCCCACCAACACCTCACCCACTTATTACAAGAATGTTGGAAGTAAGGAAAAAGTCGTCCATCTTACAGCAATCTGGGGCTCGCACCAAAATTTTCTTAATTATCTAATATACAGATGTAGCAGAGCAGCTAAGTTCAAGTCGCTATTACATTTGCGTAACTCTACACAGAGCTTAGCTTTTTCCCCAAGAGACTGGAGACTGAAACATCTGAAAATTGGCAAAGGTGTCCCCAATTCTTCTGATAGGTGAGGGTCTCATAGGTATGATACATCCTGTGGATTTCCTGTCTTCCTATCACAGCTCAGAGAGCATGTCCTTTCTGTTGCAACTCTCTCTGTCACAACTCAGAGGACTTGTCCTTTGTGCTGCATTTCTCTCCCTATCATAGCTAGAGGGGAGGGGGGCATACCCTTTCTGCTGCAGACCTTGCTCTGTCACAACTCAGGGAGTATGTCCTTTTCAGTGCAGCTCTCTCCCTATCACAGCTCAGGGGGTGTGTTTTTTCCACTGCTCTAGTCCTGTAACTGTCACAGCTTCTAACAGTAGGTATGGCTGGTGGCAACTGAAGGATGAAACTGAGTATCCGTGACAACTTCAGGAGTTGGACAAAGAAACAGGGCAAAGAAAAAAGAACATTTTATTTAAAGGGGTTGTCCCATGAAAATATTCTACAGTTTTCAAACCAGAACATGGATCTGAATACTTTTATAATTGTAAGTTAATAAAAATTTTGCATAGCCACTGAATTATTCAATAAAATAAATCTATATGGCGCCATCTGCTGTTTTTTTTTTTCTTATTTCTTTGACCTGCTCACTGAGAAGGTCGCACATGCTCAGTTTCAGCCTTCTCCTGCCTCCTGAGCTGTGATAGGGAGAGCTGAGACACGCCCTCTGAGCTGTGATAGGGAGAGCTGAGACACGCTCCTGAGCTGTGATAGGAAGAGCTGAGACACGCCCCCTGAGCTGTGATAGGGAGAGCTGAGACACGCCCCCTGAGCTGTGATAGGGAGAGCTGAGACACGCCCCTCAGTTGCAGCAGAAAAGACACTCCCCTTGAGCTTTCAGCTCGATATAAATCTAGCAGAGCAATGAATGTGTAGATCTCTGGATCCATGTGAGGTACAGGGCTGGTTCTAGCTTTGTTAGATAGAGACTGCCATGTTCTATATGACGTCTGATTTTCATTTTTTACATTAGTCATTGGATAACCCCTTTAAGTATTCAAAATCAGGTGCTGGTTTGAAAAAGCTAGAATATGTTTTGTGGCAGAACCCCTTTTAGTGGGCAATGCCCCTTTGAGTGTGGTCCTGTGCAAAACCACAAATAATAATCTATGTCATAATAGGTCAGTCTGCTGCAGAGAAAGCTGTTCATTTATGTATTCTTGTATATTCCCTCCACCCTGGATGTAACAGACTAATCCCATCCTGCATTTCATTCCTTTACTTTTTATCCTAGTTCATAAAAACGATTAGAAATGAAGGCCATCTGATTTCCAATAAATCTTTACAGCATCACTTTCTCTTTTGAGGTTTTACTTTGTTTTGTACAATGTTGCAATTAAGTTTTCTAGGAAAAAACCTCTGGACAGCTGGCCAGAATTTCTCCGTACTGGTGGATGATTAATTAGTCATCACTCGACTCACACTTCCATAAGGGAAATAAACTAAGCCTAACATTTTGACCTAAAAAATACAGGCGTGTTCCTCGTGACTGAGAAACTCTTTTATGGGAATCAGTACACGAGGGTCCCTGGAAAGAGAACAGAGATGAGGCCTGTGTTTGTAGACCTCGGCGAAAAGTAAGATAGTTATCTTAGAAACAGAACCATGGTAGAAGCACAAGATCCCTTCTTAAGAAATCATAGACAACTAAAGTACAATGCCAGGGTTCTTTATAAGTGGGTTAGAAGAATATTACTGCTTTCTTCTACAAACAGCACCACACACCTGTCCTTAGGTTTTGTCTGCTAATGCGGATCAGTCCCATTGAACTGAATTAGGAGGAGCTTCGATTCCACACTCAAAACCAGCAGATAGGTGTGGTGCTGTTTTACAAGAAAGCAGCTATGTTCTTCTAACCCAGTGGTCAGCAAACTGTGGCTCTAGAGCCACATGTAGCTCTTTAGCCCCTTGATATTGGCTCTTCCAGGTGCGGGCTCACATGTACAGTGCGTTCGCATTTTCGTTTCCGTGGCAAAAATCGACAGGAGGAGAGGACCAGGAAGCTGTGAGAGGCTCTGTACTCACCGTTTCCTGGTCCTCGGCTGTAAGCTGTGCGGGCTGCGCACAGTGTGAGGCGCTCTGTGACGTCACGCTGTGCACGCCACGCCAGTTCACAGCACAGCCAACAGCAGGAGGAACACAGAGCGAGGGTGGTGAGGAGCATCGGCATCAGGAGCATGAGGTAAGTGCTTATTTTATGAAACATGGGGCTGATCTGAGGCAATGGGGTGATAAAATCATAATGGGAGATATGAGAGGCATTATGGATGATGAGAGGCATCATTGATGATAATTGGGATGATGAGAGGCATCATGGATAATAACAGGGTTGATAAGAGGCATCATGGATGATAATGGGGATGATGAGAGGCATGGGGCTCTTATCTGAGGTCTGATTGGGGTCATTTACTTTGGGGTCTGAGCTGACGTCTGATCTGAGGAGGTCTTATTAACATTAGGGTCTGATTAGTGGTTTGACCTGAGGTGTGATGAAAAATATATTTTTTTATATTGTCCTCCTCTAAAACCTATGTGTGTCTTATAGGGTGAAACGTTGTGGAATGAAAGATGTAGTGTCGAGGATTGAGAAAGGTATGTTCAGATGGTTAGGAATACCCTAATTAAGTTAATAACAATGTACCTTCCTATATAGTTTACGTTTAAAAAATTTGCCTCTCAGAAAAAATTAAATCGCTGTTTTGTTGATATTCGGCTCAGTTGACTAATAAGTTTTCCCACCACTGTTGTAACCTATTCATAAAGAACCCTAGCATTGTCCATGGTTGTCCATTAGAGCTGAGAGCTTAAGAGGCTTTATTGCTCTTGTTTCACTTAATCCCTTCATAACCATAAGATAACTTCATCCTCCCATTTGTCCCAGATTCTGACACAAAAATGAGTGACAATGATCCAACAGAAGACAACACCACTTAGATGTGACTTTGGAGCAATCACTTTCTACTAGGGTAGAGTGCACAAAGTGATATACTGCCAACCAATGTTGACCTTGGGCACCACATACAAGATGCAATCACCGGACATACAGTTTGTTTCTTGGGTAATCGGTGGCACCTTTAAACAGGCCAATTATCTTCAACTAGCAGGCTGGGACTGGCCCACGGGAAACAAGGGAATCCCCTGGTTGGCCAATGACCAGGGTGGGTCCCTAGCTTCCCATCTCCTGCACAAGTGGCACATAGAACAGTAAATTGACTGCACTACAGACAAATAGGCAGCATACAGTACCTCAACCTGTGCATATAAAACACTGTGCAAATTATTTAATATACTACCCAGTTTATTATTATAGATACATCGGGAAGCAGAGATAACTTTTAGGTACAAGTA